>JADQWA010000008.1:467958-502958 GCA_018344505.1 Nebria ingens riversi | reverse complement strand
TATTTTATTCCTAAGTCATGGTTCCTTTTCATAAATGTACTTTTATTTCAATGAAGTATCAATAAAATTTGCGAACTAGAAAGAGTCAGAATTCATGTGAAATCACAGCGAAAAATTCGTCTCTACATAAATGAAATTTGACCTTATATGTTCTTCTAGTGTTTATATCACAAAAGCGCATCATGTCTAAAGTAAGCAACCAACACACCATAAGTAAAAGTGCACTGTGTTCCATAAGGGGTAAAGCCATGGCCATCTATATTTTGGAGCCGCCAAATTTGACTATAAATGCAAGACACATTTTAAATGCGTTCTAAAATCAAAATAAGGATTGATGAGCTCAGAGCTTTGCTAATAAATAACAAGAGGAGACAAAACTGTTTTCGGAAACGTCACGTACATATTTTGACGGTTCACGATTAATATTCAACATGCGCAACTATGATCGTTGAAACAATGGAGTCAAGATGTAAATTACGTCATCGCTATCTCCTATAAATACAGGAAGAAATCTAAGGTCATAACCTTAGGTTTTTTTTTTGTATATATACATATATTGTTAGGCGGAATAAAAATCTAGTTTTAAAAAATTAATAATTTCTAACTGCATACAGAGAAATTGTTTTTCTGAAACAATTCCTGGGCAATCTGACTTACAATTAGTAATAATAATAATGCAATCAGTATTATTTTTGGAAATGAATGAAGAAATTGTTGTCATCTATAAAATTTGGCATTAGACAAATCTGAATAGAATACCACAAAATTACATCAGAATAGTTAATATGGGGATTGTTTGCGGTAAAAGTTAATTTGGGTTATGTTCAAGAGTATGAGCTCATAGAAGGTTTAGGTATAAATTAGATTGTGGTTTGTATAATTGTTTACACTATATCTCATGTATGTACAATAAACTTAATCAGAAAATATAATGTGAAAGCGAAAAGATATTTTAGTACCAAAACGAAATGGGTGATGTAGTTCTAAATTTAAACATGATTTCTTATTCAAATCTTCAAACATTATTTTCGGTTTTATTTATTCCCCTGTTTATATTCTTAATTCTTAAAAAATATAATGTAACCACAACTTTATTTTACGCAAAAAGAGACATCAATATGCACTAATTTTAATTCTAGTAAAATGCACTAAAATAGAATCATTTTCCAAACTTAGTGAAATTAAATGAATTTTAACTGTAACAGTAATCATACAAATGGACACCCATTATATACAATATTTATATAGTCATAATACAAATCTTTACATGAATAAAAACGTTTTTGACTTGCAGTTTAAATGATGACTCTTCCAAATATCTCTAATTAAAACGGTTAAAAATGTATAATGTTGACAAACAAATTCAAGTGTTTCAAATGTGATCGTTGAGTGATATTACCCTGTAAATAAGCTACTTAATCTTTTCGACAGTAACATATTTTAATGTCATGTAATAAAGAAATCATTTGGATAAAATACAACGAACATTAGTGTTTATAATGACGAGAAAACAACTTATGCTGCGTTGTAAAATGTTTACCTTACCTGGACTATTAAAACCTTCAAGGAAAACCTTAAAATTGTTAGGCGCCATTTGCGTTCATTGTGTCTTAGTCGCCCTTGTGCGTTGCCAAACTAAAATGCCGATTGTATTAAACAAACAATGACTTTTTGTGTGATTTTTCGGCGCTTTTAGGTCCTCGACCCCTAAGGGGATACACCGGAACCGTACCATCATTTTTAAGAAGGGCTAACAGTTGGGTTTTTATACCTGTGGAATACCTATCGGTTATTTTGTTTCATTGTCTTTCTCTGGCGGGTTTCGTATCTTTATACGTTCATTAATTTTTACCGCATTCCTGGACGTTAGCGAGTTCTCAGATGAAGATTATGGGCGTATATTTTATTTTCTACAAAATTGGATTGTTTCATAGCATTTTAATTTTTAAATTCTCATAATCGAACCATAGAGTAGAATGCGCTAATTAAATATTTGCTAATGTTTATAACTTTTAAGCAAATCGTATTTTATTTAAAATTTCTATCCAGGGCTAATTTTTATAAACAATTAATTATTGAAATAACTTATTTTGATTAACATATTTGTAAGTGAAATGAAAAATAGTTTGTGTATTATTTACGAAATATGAATAATGACAGTTAATTACGTAATTTATTAACAAAAAAAATAAAATAAATACTACAAAAATTCATATGGCTTTCAATTGAGAATAAGTTTTTTTTAAATTTGTTTTTACCACTACAAGCACATGCAACGCTATAATATTTGGTTTTTTGTTCATTCCCGAAAGTTATGCACCCTTTTGATCAAACTTGAGTCACCATTCCGTAATAATGCTATGAAATATGATTCTTCGTTAAAGTTTAAACAACCCAAAAAAATACAGGAAGAGAAAACGGATCTTATTTGTCATGTTTTTTATTTGCGAAAAATATATTTAAATACGAAAAATAATTCCTAATATACATATATAGTTCTTACACTGTAAAAAGTACACAAACTATAAAGCGCGTGTTTACTAAAATTGTTGTTAGCAGTGATTTCGTTAGTTTTAAATATTGTCTGTGCACAATCTGTTTTTATGGTTCAACTTATTTCAATTAGTGTTTATATTTTTTTCTTATGCCTTTCCAACAAATGTATTTCATCTTTGCGTGCCATAACTGTTAACTGTACATGCGTGTCATTTTAAAACAATATGAGTCACTCACTCCGTAAGTCCGTAAAGTTAATCAAAAGATTCAGATGATCTAATTGAATCATATCTTCATACACAATCGCCTGTACTGTTCCAGAATTTAAAGCGTGAAACTAAAATTATATCAATTATTAATTTAATTTTACACCAATTAATCTTCAAATTTTTATAGAACAGAATGTGGACGAAAAGTCTAAATGCTATCTATTTTCTTTCAATACGATTTTTTTTATTATAAATATAAAAACAACCTCTTTTCTCATCTTTAAATAGTAGCTTTGCGTCCTACTTTAGAATATACATATTTCGGTATTTTTTAAAGCAAAAAATCACTAGTGATAAAATCAATATGTATACATTGATTAAGATTTATAGCACTTGTATTTAACAGTAAAGCTATTTTTAGAAACGATCGATGATGGAATAAATTTAATAATTGATTTGTATTTTGATTAGTAATTCTACGACCGCAGTTTTGGTCAGCGAAAAGTTTATTGGTGACGACTGTTGACTCATTGTCATTCAGCCGAAGTGCATACGGTTGGTAGAGTTATAGAAATGACTTATTTTTACACAATTTGAATACAGAAGTGGGTCCAACGCATGGTATTTATAAACTTCCTGTTCAAATGTGCTCAATGTGGTTTTCAATAATCCCGCCAAATGATTCGAATAATTACGTCAGCGTGGTGAGTGGTACTGAACAAGTTAAGAAAGGACTTTTCGGTTCATCGCCAATTTTAAATGTTAAAGAATGTGTCAATGTCAACTAATATGTTTTCAAGTCATGCATTAAATATATATGTTAATTTTAATTAATATTATTTAAAGTAGAATTTTATAATAGTATTGCAAATATATTCTGGATATTAGCATTAAAGAATGCGACGTAATTTTGGAATCATCATACAATAACACTTTTTTTTAAATTATTATTATTAAAAAGCAACGTTTACTAATTAGATTCTTCTGGTATTTGACCTAATTATATATCCTGCGCCGGAAATCAATTAATATTACAATATTTTTGATTGTCTAATTGATACATAGATCAATTATGAGCTACCGAACTTTGCTATTCTTAATTTTACAGTTCGCAATTCAAGCTAGACACGCACGAATTTTTTAGTAGGTACTACAAAAAAAAGGACCTTCTGACCTTCGTTTATCTTAAGTTGTAGCTATCAATTTATGTAATGGTTTGGTACATATTAAGATATTTAATAAACAAAATTGCAAACCACAATATATAAAACACGTACATTTGTTAAATATTAAAAAGTTTTATTAATAAATCAACTCAAATGCGACTTTTTTTTCGTTGATTTATTTGAGTAAAATCCATTATTGGTTTTTAATTTTAGCAGAGAAAATGTAACATATAATAATATGCTTCATACAATTAATGTAGTAATAACTGAAATATCTGCTTTTTAAAATGCCTGCCTTCATGCGGTAGTTCTCAATTTATAGATAAGGGATCGAAGGTATGTTCGAATATGGGTCCCTATTTCTATAAGTAAAATGTGAAAGCTCCGAAAAAGTTCAATCTTTACAATGCCGATTTGTTTACTCAGTCGGAACGCATGCGTATGAGAGTAAAAGTATTTCAACTATATGAGCGCGCGTAGAAATGCCGGCGATCAGTTCAACAAAGACCGCGTATCCTCAGAGTGTGTGAGTACTTGTTGTATGTGTGAACTAATATACGGACCATCGCGGTGATATATTTGTTCGTTTTTCTCGAGAGAATAAAAGGACCCGGCTGCAATTGGTTAGTGAATTAAAGTTGTGCATTTGGTGCGATCGAGGAAAATTTAATTTATTCATCATGAAATGGTTATTGGTTTTATGTGCTTTGATTGCGATATCACAAATTGGTAAGTTTTTTAATATTTTATGAAAAAAACTACCCTTCATTCCAATTTTTTTTTTAAATTGAGTTACCTACATAAAACATGTATGAATTTTTATCAGATATTTTTACCGTATGTTTTTTGCGCAATTGTATAGTAGACATTATTATTATATATACAATATTCTGCTAGAAGCGGAACATGTATTTTTGTTTAATGAAAAATAATTATGATTAATTATAATAAAAACGGAAATTTAAATACTTTAAAGTCCTTTAGGAGTTGATAATAAATGACTTTTCAAAATTTTATTAAAATCCTTTTTATATCCTACCCCAATTACAGTCATTACGTTTTATTTTTAGAGTGGAAGTAAATTGTCGGTAATTTTGCGGCAGCCACCCGAATATTTATTAATTATATATAAACTCGTAAACAAATAAGTATAAATAATTAAAGCAATGTTTACGGATTGCACTGCCTCAATGAAATGTTTTTTAATGTTTGTTCTCATGTAAATATTTTATTGAATAACAAAATATTTACATTAAATTAAAAATATTATTTTATATAAAACAAATAATATATTCAAGATTCATAGAATATACAGTTTTATAAAAAGTATTCATAAAATATTTTAATAGAGCTTTCCTGAAACAATTAGGACAGCTACACAAGAATAAAACATCTGCAGTGCCTCGCACTGGACTTTCTTATACATAGCTCATCAGTTTAGATAGGATAATAAAATATAATTTGTTTAAAACACAAAGAAATATAATTATTCATTATATATTAATTTATGACCAAAAATGTGTTAGTTTTGAAATAAATTAAATACTTTACTGAATATAATCTTCAATTCTACAATATTTTGAATATATCACTAATCTTCTTACTCAATCTATTTTGCACAATCAATACCAAATCCCAAATTATTCTAGTCTGTTTTGTATCCCTGTTAAAATATTGACAGGTTAGTTGATATGAGTTATTAAATATGAATTTCTAAACCACGTAACTATGGAAACATAAGTAAGAAATTTAAGAACTTCAGTAGCGGTTTTTTTGTAACTTTTTGAAGAAACTTTTCAAACAAAAGTTGTGCAAAATATTAATATCTTTTATTTTATATCTAACCATTTTTGCTATAAGTGCAGCCCATAAGTGTTTTTATTTATTTATGTTGAACCTAATTTAAAATAAATACCGTAATTTTCTGGTTGAATTAAAAATTATCTCAAAGAACTAAAAGCGATACAAGTTTCAAGAGTCTCATGTCGTTGAAAATGAAAACTACTAATGGAATTTTCTATGTGGTCTGGCATACTGGTATATATATATATATATAACGTTAGTTACTTTTAGGGTAACATTCACTTATCTATTTTATTTTGGGAGCCTGTGTACCATCTTAGATGATAAGAAAGTGTTTCAACAACATCAAATATTTTCTCAACTAATTGTGAAGCCGAACAAAAAGCGATAACACCAACAACCATATTTACTCAACGCAGAATTGTCGAAATGTTTGACCTTGCTCACCTAGTTTTTTCGTTCGAACTTTCGATAAAAATATGAATGAATGCATCACGAGGAGTGAATGACACTTATCAACATTTTATGAGTTTTTGTGGCAATTAAGTAAAGATGATATTTCGAAACAAATAAGATTGAAGATACATTTTATTATCTAATTATTAACTATTTAAAAATGCTATTAGAGAAATATATGGTTAACAATATTTACTCAAATTATTTTTAGTACCTATAGATGTAATTCATTTTAGTATCTGTAAAATGTTTAAACAAAAAAAAAGACTGTTATCTATAGTGTAAAAACAACACAGAGACATTTGTTTTTTCATATTTAATTACCTATTAGGAGTCTGTTTACTTTTTACTGTTTCGAGACGTTGTCGTAAAAATGCAACCAGTTGTATTTCAAAATGATGTTACTTGTACAAACACACATCACGTGACCCAAGATCGTTTTTCATTTTTCTCTTTACGGTTTCTTCGGGATTTTTTTTCTTTTGATGGAAATAAAATGTTACGTCAAGAGTTATTTATTATTTTTGGATTTTATTAAGAATTCAATAAAACGTATTTATTTTCATTGCAATGTTTCGTAGTTTTACGTGAAGTAATAATATTTATATACCGAAATTATTTATGCATTCGACAAAATAATTTACAAATGTTATAAATATTTTTATAGCCGCGTTCGATTAAAAACATGTTTGCATTTTTATGGAAAATAAACTATTTCAAATGTTTTTATGTTGAAACACTGACAAAAATAACTTTTAATTTATATTAGTTACAATTAAAATTAAAGATATTTATATTTAATTTAGCTACACTAAAAATCATGTAATTTTTGCCTCAAAAGTGATCTTAATTTTCTCTCAGAGTAAGATTGGTATTGCTACACACATAATATCAATTTAAATAGGTTATAAAATAACAATCTAGATGCAGTTGTGGTCTATTAAATATATACATTATATTAGTTAACGTGTCCCTTAGAAAGTAAAAATACTTCTTCACTCAGTAATCATTTAACTGAAAAAGTGAATTCTTATCAGCTAGCTGGGATTAATGTAAATGGAACATCTGCTGGTACATTTATCTTTAGGACTTTCGGGTATTACGTCATAGAATAGTCTATATTAAACCATTCTGGCGAACACCCAATTCCTATGATCTTGGTATTACCGCCTTAGTATACCGGCCGGTTCTACATACATACATTACACTTTGCATAGAAATTGAATTCTCACATTGGACATCGAAGGAAAACACTCGCTGAGAATACTCAATTCATTGGATATTATTGGCGGTATTTACGCATGCGCATTGCGCAGCAGTTTTACTTTATACAGAGCCTCAATAGGAAATCCTTAAAATACTGGCATTCCTTTGAAAATATACTTTTTCAGTAAAATGCATCGCATAAATAGTTAATTAGCTAATTATTTGTAAGGAACATAAGTCATAGATTTTATCGCTGTGTAAGGTGACAAAGATGTCTTTACAGGTGCTACAGATGCAATCAGAATCCTCACATATAATCTTTAAACAATTAGATAACCGCAAAATTAAGAATATCCGAGAGAAATCTTCAATAATTTTAAACAAGAAACAAAAATTTATTACAAACACACCATTGTCAACAAATGAAAATTGTTCTATGTTTGCACTTTTCGTCTATTTGGATACAGAGTCACAAGATAATAATCGTTTTTTTTTTTGTGTGTACAAAAAGGGGATATCGTTTATGTTTCATCAGAGTTGTGAAGTTATTCGTTGTGCTTGTGATGTGCGGCTGTCTTCCGGAGGGTTAAATTCCCAAATGGATTTTTCTATAACAGTTACAGGATATCCGGAATATACGTTGTGTATGAGTGCTCTAAATTTCTCAATATTTCGTTTATGTATTCTGCTATTTCCTTAATTAAAAATTGGCATACTTTTGTTGTTGTTGAGTAAATATAACCATCATTATTTATATAAATTGAAGCGATAAACACTGTAATGGTTAATAAATGTACATTTGCATTGAAATACATATTTTTGAATGTGTATGTTAACGGGAATAAGCAAAAAAATAAATGGGTTAAATGAAAATCAATAAATTTCACAAATTAAACTGGCTCTTCACAAAAACCTATATTTCAAAGTATTAAGGGTGTGTCGCCTATTTGCATCTGTCTCAGTAAATAACTCGCAAATTTCTTTCTGAATCACTCAGAAATATACTGTAATATGCGAATCAGTAATCAAAATGAACGAATCGAATGTAAACGCTCCCATTTTTCCAAAGTGAATCTCCGTGAAATTTCACAAATGATTTTGCGTGAGAAGTCGTTATTAAACATCAAAAAAACGTTAGCATGTCGAAATACTCGAATGTGAGGAATAGGGTAGGTATACACAGAAGAATGAAGAATCAGCACTATAGTCAACAAACAAAGTAATAAAACACCATTAAAATTCAATTTGTAGTTTCGTGTGTGGCTATATGTGTGTGAGGGAGTCAACTGTATTCATATTTATACCAATTAGACGTGTCCATACACATTTACTACCCCCATACGTGCATCCATCACATCAGCTTTGTACACTGTTCAAAAGAAAATTATAAATGTGTTTTAACACTTTTTTACTTTGTTATTGAACCCCTGCTCTGAGTATATATTAGCAAACTTTAATAATGAAATAAGAGACGAAAATTTGCATTTCATTTTTGAGAATTACGATCAAAAAACAGTATTAGATCCTTTATCATAACGGAAATTACACCTTTTCCTATATTATATTTCGAAATGAATATACTGTTAAAAAAAAAAAATTGAAGTAATTTTGCATTGCTTTGACTGTTTTAAAGTAATAATAAATCATCATTGTATATTTATGCATAAAATAAGCCGAAAACGTTCTAGTACGGAAACGCTCAAAGTATTCCAACATCTAGTACGGAAATACCAAAAATATAAATACACTGTTATAATAAACGATGTAACTAGGCTAGTTATCCATCAAAATGTGTCAATAAATGTACACTATTGTTTATATTTTAAGTGAAAAGTGAGGCAATGTTTATTTCAGTTTTAACAGTGTAAGCTCTGATGAACATAGTTACGACTTACGCACCATTGTGCTGTCTGTAAAGATAGGCCACCCAAGTATTATGAATTGGGGCAGCTGTGGTGACGTCACACTTGGGCGTGGGTGAAATTGAGGTCGTTATATATCGATTCTTAGATATGGGGTTGCATTAGGGATAACCACAATTGCTTTATTCGGGAAACTATGTTAACTGATGCCACTCACCCTTTTTCAAATATAAGAAATAAAATGAAAAAGATATTGGTGCCATTGTACTCGTAAAAACGTGCCACGTGTTGCTCAAACGAATTCATACATATACCAACTAATATATATTTCTATATAAAAATATTATTAATGAATTGTTTTCGGATTGAAATGTTGACAGGTATCATAATAGTATGAATATAATTGCTACTAATGTTTTCGGATTGGGTGATAAATGATTATTAGTAATGATTTTCAAATCATTATATTTTATAAGATTTTTTTCATTTTCAAAAGTAGTAGAAGTGTTTTAAGTCTAGAAATTAAAATTGAAAATATCGGTGCATCTTTTGCTCGGTGAGTTGTATGGTCCTTTTTTAGGAGACCTCTATTGTCTTAGCTATATTTGCTCCTTTGTGCATCCATTTTTATAAAATGTCGTTTTTTGGACAAATAGTGCCTTTAATTTGATTTATTTTTAATCAAATTAAATTTGTTTAAAACATGAAAACAAATCGTATTAACAGGCTGAGTTATTGTTGTTATTTTGAAGCATTGTTGGAGAGTTTAGTCTCATTGTCAGTAGAACAAAAATTTAAATAATTTAAAATCAAAATTCTATCAATGTTTTCCAACTAACATAACTAAAATAATTCAACACATATACGCATTCAGAAATTCTTTTATTTTAGCCGCGTTTTATTAAAGTAATAAAAATTGAAATTTTTATAGTTTTTTAAAACTTAAAAGAATGACTACTTCTGTTTATATAAACAAGTCAATTCGTAGAATTATTCACTTGCATCTTTAAAAAAAATTTTACATCTGAACCAACTCTGAATAACCACTGTTTAATTACATACCATTGATGTTACACAATTTACATAGTTGAAACTTGTTCCACCGCATTTTTTAATTGTTATCTGTCTTAATTTACTGTCTCAACATTTTAATCTAACCAATATTTTTCATTAATTGATTTATTAGTAAAAAGCTACGTTTTAATTGGAGGCTTCAATTACTGATTGTCATCAAACTAACAATCACAAACTAGTCGCAAATCTTCATTATTTTTTTCAGTTAAGCTTTGTAAATGATTATTTTAATTATAGATAACGCTAAAGACCAATTTGAAATAATTTTAAAGAATTCCATGGGTTTTAATTGATAACTGTGACGGCGAAGAATTCACATGTTTATTGACATTAAATTCGTTTAGTGCATTTGGTTGCAATATGTTTTAAATCATATTTATATATAAAACAAAAATGCTGGGAATATTTCGGTATGAAAAAATGTTTTAAAAACTTACATGTTCGCCAAGAGCAGATACAGACGATTTCTTGTGCCAAGGTAACCAGTCATGTCTGCAGCCAGTTCGTCTGGAACAAAACGAAAAAGTTGAGTAAAGCAAAGCTATGCATCGCATCCCGAGTCCTTGAACAAGAACAACTAACAACACTGCTTAAAGCAAGCAATAAGAAGAAGAAGAAGGGAACGCAATGATTTTCAATCTCAGTCAGAGACACATCAACAGTGTCTGTCTGCGGTTATGATGATCTAAATGGATAATAATGTAATGCAGCGCGTTTTCTTGTTTATTGTTTTGTTGCTCAATGAGCATTCAAGTGTGGAGAAAACAATAGCAAAACGTGTGTTGTTTATTAGCTGTTGTAATGCGTTTCAATTCAAGTTCATTATGTTCAAGTGGTTTATTAAAACCACTGTGTTCTCTGTCTAATGTGTAATTTTCAAATGTAGGGCAAATAGTTTTGTGTATTGCGCACGGACTAGACATCAAATAGAATGTGTGCAATTGCATTTCTAATTCTCGTTTCAATATGAGTAAACTCACCCACGGGCGGTCATATTGAAGATTATTGAAGATTATATATGTTATCTTTTAGTTGTCCATTATTTAGTATTTTTTCAACAAAATGAATTTATAATTATAATATTAGCGTGAAATTCTGCTATTAGTAGACGAGTAAATGAACTCAAACCTAGACACTTGTTTTTTATTGATATTGAGCAAAATGAAGAATTTTTTTCTTTTGTGTGGTTTTGTAATTGAAAAGTTGTGATTAAACACGTCACCACTGACCGAAAAATAAAATCAAAGACAGATCTAGACTATAACTCATAAATAAAATATGATTGTTTGTGATATTGTTATAAATTACAATGCGTCACGGTTGGGCTCAACGACATCTAAATTATAATTTGTAATTGCAGGATACAAAGTATTTTCGTGGGCTATTGCACTGCTCTGTACGATATTCCCGAATTATGCCACCATAATAACAGTGTATAGTTTCAGAGAGGCAACTTTGCCTCGTATATAATTATGCCGATCACGTCGTCATGGCTACAAAGGGACGCTTGTATAATATGGTTAGGTGGCGGTATGGTATGAAAGAGTTCTTATATATGAAATGTTTATCTAAGCCGACTCTGATATCTGTAATTACGGCCTTAAATACCTTAGGCATTTCCCTAATTACCCGCACAATGAAAGTTTAGTCGATACCATTGAACAACACTTGTCTATTAGATCGTGTTACAAATTATTCTGATGTTTTTGTTATTAGAATTTATAAAAAGGAAAAAAAACGACTTAATACGTTGTGACACGAACGTTACATATTTTACAGATATACAGTCTATTTAGTTTTAAAAACACATTCCTTAGCCGGTTTACGCAATTTATTTACCTAAATATTTTATTTTAACGAAATTGACAACCAATATTGAAAATCTGCCATTTTACTACCAAGACATTATTTTTCTGAATGACGATATTTGTACGATTAAAAAAGTAGTTTCAAAACGATTTTTTATTTATTTTTAGCGAACTAATATTGCATTTGCAATATTGACCTTAAGAGAGACTGTTTTGATTAAATATTAAAATTATAAATACACATAGTTTTTTTTTGTAAATCCATAATTTGGATACCATTGAATAAATTTAACAAAAGTAATAGAATTCGGTGTACAACATTTTAAAAATCTATTCAATGGAATCAATAGAGCTTACGTTGCAATCGAAATAGCGTACGTTGAAAAGCAAATTGTAGGTATTATCCAGTTCTAGGAAGCAGCAAACAGCTGCAGATATTTTAACTGCAACTTTGATAGACACTATCGGTAAATACCGTGAAAACTACTCACAGTATATACTATAACCGAAGAGTATATACAATCCTTGACAGTATCCACTACTGTTGTATGAACCTGACTTGTTCCAAGCAGCAGCTCACCAGTTTTTAAACAAAAGCAAAACAACTAGAAAAACTATCCATACATACACGTGGTCGGCTTAACAATTACTCTCACGTGACAACATTTCTTGACTGAAGCACCTGGGTTCCTTAGAGAACATACCAACACACAGAGCTGTTGCTGTTGTTGTTGCGTTGTTGCTTCTATGGAATTTGTTTCCAGTGTAAAGCTTCGTGGTTGGTTTATAGATTGTAACAATTTAGACTTGGAGACCGAATATGAACCTTATTCGTTTAGGTGAAGCAGCTAGACGTATGGGATACTGTTAGATGACATTCTAGTGTCAAAATGTCGGCGTCGCAGCATGCGTGCCATAAGTCGAGGGATAAGAAATTTCATTATATCAAGCTTGGATTTAGACGGATTAGTTGAATATATTATTTTTATTATAAAAGGGCGTTGACTTGAATTTTATTTCGGAAAATGATTTATTTTGATTCTATTACAGCTCAAATTTTGGTTCAGTATTTATATAAATAGTACAAAAAACTCGAATAGACAAGGTTCCACTTTTTTTAAAAATATATATTTTTTGAAACTTTAATCATTTTAAATTTACTTTTATTTTAGAACCATGTAGTTTCGGAAATATGAATTTTTTAAGTTTTGTGCTTAGGGATCGTGACGTAATGAACCCTTCGAGATTTTCCAAACCAAGTTTGGAACTTTGTTGGTAAATAATTAAGTAATAAATATTAGAAGTTTGTATTCTGCAGATATCCAATAAAAGTACACTCAAACAATTGTTTTATTTTTCCTAATTTATACGCAAATGTAATTACTATTATTTTACTTTATGAGAGAATTTGAACAAAATAAACCAAAAAATTAAACACATAAAAAAATAACAGACATTGACCGAATAACACGTAACATAAACACTAATATGTTCTTTACTTTGAATATTGGCAACAATTATAAATGAAAGAGATATTAATAAATTCAAAAATCTAAATAGACATTTTAAAAGTGAATAAATATTTAACGTAAATGTTTTAAAATAAACTTATGCGGTACATACGAATAAGAAAAGTATAAAATGTTTTATGCGCTTCTGTTCTTTGTAAAAGTATAATTTTTGCAACTAACGAAATACAACGTAGAGTTTTCCAAAAACATTTCTGTGAAAGATTCTATATTTATATAATTTGGTAAATATTTTTGTAAATTTAAAATGGAAACACATGTAAATTTTTTATCAAAATATTTGGTCTGTCGGAGCACAGACCAAATATTTGTTGTACTAATTTTTTTTTTAATATTATTAATAATATCGTGATTCATTTTATACAATTCTATTAAGGTCAGAATATAATATGCAAAAACTTAATAGCACAAGTATCAAATAAATCAATCAGTATTTTATTGAAGCCAGTACTTCAAATGATAAATGCCTTATTGATTTTTTCATATTTGACGCACAGAAATTTATTTCAGCAAGTGTAAATATAAAAATGACATCATGAACAATAATTATGACTTGAATAAAGGTGATCTGAGATATATAAATTTTTATTCTTCACTAAATCATTCTTTTTCTACCTATATTTATCTTTTACAAAACAAAATAAAAATGTATATGGTGTAATAAACTAGGTATAGAAAACAATTAGGGGTTTGCTTATGAATTATACTTCAACGTGATACGTCAACCTATTTATAAAAGTGTTAAAAATAACCCCCTACTTCATATATTCTGAGTTATGATACTTTTTAGTTGTGTGACTTGGGTTTCTCCTAACATGAGTAATAAAACACGTATGGTAAGATGCAGGTGTAGGCTCCGTTGTTGTAAGCCTGAGGCACTGTTACAATGTCGAATATTGGTAGACAACTAGGCGCTTATGGTGTAAATGACCTCAACACCCATACTTGAGTTAGTAACTCTATTCATTCAAAACATTGACCAATAGGAAGGATGATTAACTCACTATTAACTAACTGACATTAACCGTTTATGAATACGCGTGCTTATTACAGCAGCACGTGTATAATAACTATTCATTTGCATCACGGCAGTGTACTGACTGTTTGAATTAACTTCTAACAGTGTACAATGATTTATTTATTTCAATTATATTTTTCAAAGCTACTTTAATTGTTCCTATTAATTTAATTAACTATTGGAGTGCGTTATAATTTAATTTACATTCTTTTTAATAAACAAATTTTTTTGTAATATTACATTATTAATTTAAACTTTTGTACATTTAAAGATATGTAAAATGATTAATGACGAGAAATAAAGATATGATTTCTAGTATTTTCTACTCTATACGGTTGGTGGCACTGTATTAGTCATTGTATTGGTCACACATTGGAAGCTGAGCTCGATGTTAGGGATTTATATATTACGTCAGATTATCGTCAACAATTACGTAATTTTAATTGCAAAACTTCATTTATATTCCCATCAAATAATTAATAAACGATATGGTTTAATAGGGAACAAAAGCGAATAAAATTAATTAAATTATATGTAATTGTAATCCTATTTAATAGCCAACCCTATTGGTAACATGTTAAACATATTTGATTATATGAGAAAGTATTTAATATTTATAATATTAAACAGTTATTAAATAATTATTTGAAAAATCAATGACTAATATTTTGGTGTCGAAATATAAAATGATGTCACGTTTTAATAAAAAAGTATAAGTTAATCGTGTAGGTATGCCTCAAAAATAATTACGACCATTGTCATCGTACTCTTAAAAATATATATTTCAATTTTTAATTGAATGGTGTTTCAAGTGAAAGGCAAGATATCGATTTCGCAAGTATCAATTAGATAAAATAAATATTTATTGTCGAATTAGAAAAGTGTTTGTTTGATTTCCTTTGTGTGCTGGACGTACATAAATGTTTCACCATCCTATAGCGTTCTCAGTTTACGAGAATTCCAAATGCAAATGCTTGTGAAACTTGCGTCGTAAAAACAGAAATGTTTGTGCAAAGTCTTAATGTATGAAAATTCAATTTTCTACCGTGAACCTGTTAACTATGTTAACGCGCAAATTAAAGTTGCGTTTCTTTGTCTAATTATAATTCTTTAGAAACAGATCTGTTTCAGATAATACAGCATACTTCCTTTTCGTAGCATGCACTCGTTTATTATAGTACATAACTTCATGCCTATTCCTATTAAATGGAGTGGTAGAACACCCTTTACATCCATTCACTTCTTGACACTCTTTCGCCATTCAAACAAACTTCTTTTGCTTCATTCACATTCTAACACGCTTGTTCACAACTTTTCGGAGATTCTTCACATATAATTAAATGCGAGCATTGGTTTAGCTAATGCTTGTTTTCAATAGAGTTCTAGAGTTTACAAGAAAGGTCAAATAATTGTCCTTGAACAAATCTACTCGTGATAAAAGAGAAAATTCTTTTCTCATCCTTTTATAGCAATTGACACTATTACAAGTCCATCCGGTCAATTATTTCTTTTGCTGTTATGATGCAATCATCTAGTGTTAATTTCTAGCTTGTATCGTGGAGAAAATGACTGGATGATATTATCAGAGTATTTTATATATGGTTACCTGTCAATTTACTGAGTAAAAACAGCGTTAACAGTAATTAATTAAAGGTATACCGTGCAACTTCCTCATTCAAATATACACAATATAGTTGTCACGAATGTTTTATTATATATAAATTATTGTTAATTAAAAATATGGACGACCAAAGCTGACTGTTGTTTTAAATCCGATTTTTCATGGTTTATGCACCTTGCTAGTTCTAAGCTAGTGTGATTGGGGCTTTTGTTCGAATAGATCTTAGATCCAATGTATGCTTTTGTGTCTCAACGAAACGAATTTGGATAGAGTATAAATGTGACACAAATTAATAATAGAAGTTCTATCTGTGACACTTGTAGACATTAACATTAGTCTTATAAGATTGTAGCTATGAGAACGTTAGTGCAGAGGTTATTTTTTGTAATATACCAGTGGTCACCAATATGTTTCTATATACCTATAATTGCAATACATTACAGTAGAGAAACTTCTACAAGATATAATATAATGTAACGTTCTCGACAGGACAAACTGTTATCCCAAATATTGAAATAAAAATAAAAAACTGAGACTATTTTACGCAACTTTAAACAGTTTTACGTTTTTTTTTAATGCGTATTCGTTATGTAGTCCTATATTCTATAAACTTCCGTGTTAGAACATTTTTGAAAAAAAAAAACGCTTGATTATAAATCATTTCAATCACAATTTTTCTTCTTATATATAATGTAAAGAGAATTATGTCAATATCAATATATCTATAGAAGAAAACTCTATTGCAAGTTGCAAGTGGATTTATTGAGTTAACGAATGATAATGAAACAATTCAATGAAGCTATTTTAGGTCAACTACCTATGACAACATTAATCTTAATTACTAAATTACTTCTCAAGGAAACCGCACCACAAATTTAAGACAGTTCAATAATATTTTAAATTAAGTTCCATTTATAGACCTACACAGTTGATGACACAAATATAAACGAGAATAAAGTATATATTATATACACATATATAATAAAACATAATTAATATATTGATTATTTGAAATGTAATGCGTAAACTAATTTTTTTTTGTTTATCCTGTTTTGTTTTAATAAATATTCATTTAATTTGAAATGTTCTCTATAAACGTACTAAAAGCAAATGCAGTGTATGAATAATGATGCATGTATAGTGTTTGCAGTTTGAAACAAATTAACGTATCCGTTAGCATATAATGCACACAGTTCAGTCAAACTATAAACACACATGTTGTGCACAAACACATTTGCCACAAACATAACACATTCACACGTATGCACATTCTGTTTAAACAATGGGGTTTATAAATATTTATCACAGTCGTGTATTCTCTAAATGATATTCGTATCAACGCTCCAATTTTCGATTGAATGACAATATTTGTTGATAGTGGCTTTTTATGAATCCTGGAATCGGCAAAATTGTCAAGGATTGAAACATCAAAACGAATAAGTTAGTAAAAAGAAGTTTCAATGAATATTGATTATGATAAATATTTCTATTTTATTGAAATAATAATGCATGTTTCTTCTAAAATATATATATATATATATTTGGAGAATTTTATTTTTAAAATATATATTTTTCTATAGCAATAGTTTTGCTAATGCCATTTTATTATAAAAGCTCGTATAAATTTAAGTCGCGTGTTATGAACTAGTGAAATTTATTGGAAATCTTCAAAAGATAATAAATTTATATATAAAAATGTTTTTTCTCTGATATAAAAGTAATTAATCAAATAAAATCATTAATATATCATCACGCTTTTCTCCCAAATTAATGATGGCAAAAAGCGGTGCATGTTATATTTTATAAACTATAACATGCGTTACCAAATATCATAACAGGTGTCTAAACTCTTAGAAGTAAATGTTGTCATAAATAAAAATTTAGTTATGTTATTTTTTACTAATAAAGTCTATTATTAATTATTTTGATGTATATATGCGAAAGTTATTTAGAGCTAAAGCAACGAAACACAAGATGAAATCGCGATTCTCCTAACACGAATCTTGATTTAAATTGTGTGAATAACTGACACTAGAAAGCGAAACCAAGGGTCAAAAGGTTTCCGCTAACTATTCGTTGCGAACTACTAGTGCATAACCGATTTAATATTGATAAAATTGACTGCTCCGAGCGGGCAGATTGAGTTTGTTTGTTTTTTATTGTGGAAAGGGTTGATTCCTATAACAATGGATTCAATGGTGCGGTTAAAACTATACAAGTTAACATGATATCGCAATACATATGCCTCATCAATTTCCGAACATGTCGGCTTTGGCTATGACAAGTAGAACAAACAATACGACAACTACGAATGATAGATTTGTCCGATGCTGTCATTGCTTGTTATGTGGACTCATTGTGATAGAGTACCTAATACATTCTGTCAATTTGTGTGAATAAAATATGGCGTGCGTACAGTATAAATTAATATTGATTAGGAATATTTTAAATATCTGCAGTGCTCTGCATTGATAAAATAAAACGAAATGTCATAGACTCATCGCTCGTAAATCGGAAGCTTTTTCAAAAAAACATACATACATACACTTTCGAACATAAGTCTTGTCCCTTTATAGCCAGCTAAAGTCTCGCAACCAGCATTGCATGATTTTAATGTAAGTTATTCAGCACGTACAAAATCAGTTAAATTGCGTAGGTGAATTCATATCATTCGCTTATTATGGTAGGATGGACCACCCCAACCATAATAAGCGAATGATATGGATTCACCTATGAAATTTAACTGATTTTGTACGTGCTGCATAACTTGCATTAAAATCATGCAATGCTGGTTGCGAGACTTTAGCTGGCTATAAAGGAACAAGACTTATGTTCGAAGGTGTACATACATACATACAGACAGACAGACAGACAATATGTTGAAAATATTACTACGTATAGTACATACGTATTAAAGAACTAAGTGGTTCAAGAAGAGGAACATTTATTTGCTGGAAAAAATACCGAATACTTACACTTTTTGTACATACACATGTACGGTGAGTTAAAAACAAGTAATTATTTCCTACAAGACATAGAAGGCGTACTCATTATTCAAATACATCAATACAGTTACGAAAAACATCAAGAACAAAAAATAGTGTACAAATAATACGCAACCGCAATCTTGCATACTCCCATTTACGGTACGTCAAGGTCTTGCTAATAAAACAAAATTTATGAACAAATGAACGTGACCGACCGATAAATATGAGCATTGCCATACTCTCCCATGGTAATGAATGATGATGAAGTCATACTGTTTGAGAAGTCAACATCGATGACGTCAGGCGTCACGCACGCATGCGCATTCATACATGTACACATAAGTTTTTTTGTTTTTTAATTTTATGCGGCGATGTTGGCAATGAGCCTACAAACGTAAAACAAGTTTAGGTTGGTATACGCATTCTTTTAAAATTCTTTACGCGTTACATCGACATAGCAATGCATATAGTTTAATTTTTGTAAAAGTTATGACAAAGACTTTTATTTATATAGTTAGTACTATTGAAAAGGATTTTTTGCACGACTGGATTAGTCACCATACGTGATGGTTAAAATCCTCTCTTGCAATGTGTCATCGATGCTGAACATAATTGTGATAAATCGAGTATCCTTGTTAAGTCAAGGATACGGTATTGTATTACAATATGAAAACAACTGAGAAGTGTAATTGAAATTATAAGTATAACGCTATAACGTTTAGGAATTGAAGGATATTTCAACGATTTTTTAATTATTCTCTTATGATAATTTATGTAATTAATTGTATATTATTTTGTAATTTAAGGCTTTCTCAATATATATTTTATAACACAATTAGATTTTATATAAGGTTATTAATGATCTCATTAATATTGATATCACATTCCTTGTAAACAAACTTTTCCTTTTTGTAAATATAAGGCATCATTTTGGTAATTAAATAGTTATATAACAATTTCGTACCTTCTTATAATGAATTTAATGACGTAGTTATATAAATATGTAAATTTTTACACCTAATAAGATTATTCTTAATTTTATATGGTCATGTTTTTATTTATGTAATTTAATGATTGTGAGTGGATAATCTGATGTTTTTTTTTGTGTGGGGGAAGGGATGATGTATTCTCTAGATTAAAGATTTATTAGAATAACACTGATAAAGTGCTATTGCCTCAGGGTTATAGTTAATTAAAGATACAAGCCCGGTGCCCTAATTCTACAACATCAGGTGTAGTAAAACAAATGTGCTTTCGTGCAAAATACACAAATAGTGTAATTTATATCCTTTCAAATTAGTTGCGTTTTGGCCAGATTTCAATTTCCATTCGCTTTTTCAATCAATATAGGGGAGTGTGCGAGCTAATTCGCCACCTTGAAAACGCGTAAAAAACATCTGTAGCGCACTGCACTGCACTTATACGTACGAGTATCACTTTATACAGTGCTTTTTTAAATTTAAAAATCCAATTATTCTGATGATTGAATCATTTTTTTAAAGTATATATTTTGTCAATACTGATCTATAGTTGTATAATTATATATATATGGATTTAGACATACATAATTGATCTGAATTGATAGTTTCCGGTGATTCTATATGGTTCGTTGTTTGTTGAGAGTTAAAAATTACTTCTACTACCAAATTAAGAAAGAATTTATGATTTATAAATTACAGTTACGTATTAATTGATTTATCGATTAAATTTAATGATATCTTGTTAATCCGATTGTTTATTGCTCTTAATAAAAATCTATTGCGCTCTAATTATAACTAATTGAGCAGTTACACCGAAAATAGATTAATATTAGAACATTATTAATAAAATTTAATTATATTTACCCAAGAGTTCACCACATTAAAACAATACATAAATGATAATTAGGATTGCTTTAAAAAGTACATAAATGTCAATCATAAAGTTGTTAAATGTTCAACGGATTCTATTGAGTTATTTTAAAATGGAAATTGGAGGATTTTTTTTTGTAAGCAATCGCGAAATTTGAGGTTATTGTTTTAATGAAGTTTAAACTGTATAATGAAAGAAATTGATGTAAACTATACCGTATTAACCAATTTAATACGAAGGTTAACTTAATTCAAAGTTTAATTTACATATTTAATATTGAATCTATGAATTCGTTTGACTATTTGACATTTTCGGAGCTAAACAAAAATATCTGTAGTGTGCTACACTTGATTTTCTTATACGATTTACACATAAAATTAAAACATGCTAATTCATTGTTATTCTAAAACAATATATTAATAATTTCTTATAACAATATTTTCTTTTATACTACGTTTTAAAGATAGTCAAAATTATGATTTACGTTGATAATATTTAATTTTGGTAGGTAGGTAGGTATATATAAAAGTAAAAAAAATAATTGGATGCATGCACATTCAAGTTTAAATTTATATTTCACTAGAAGAAAATCGGTCAAACGAAAGTCTTAATTTAAGTTTTTACGAATTCAGTGCTGACGGAACAGCTGTCCCTGTTATTTTCAAGTGGACGCAAATAGCTTCTTACGTTTTTCTGAGCGTATTTGAAGTTTATTACTAATGCAAAGTAAAAGGGTTAATTTACATTTTGCATGATCCTTTGTACACTTAAGTTCTTTGTATTGATTTAGATGTCAGTGAATACACTTTACTGGTGGCACGAGAACTGGGTTGCGTCGTAATTATAAACAATAATCGATATATGTATGTGCATGACTGTGTTTCAAAATGCATTGTGGGAATATTTTCTTTGTGAAATTATGTGATATTATTATGATTTAAAAACAGATATGCTAATTATACAAAAAAAAAAATGGAATTTGAAATTATGAAACAGTAATATATAATTTAAATATTCATGACTCTGTTTATACTGCCCTACAAACTGTATGGCAGAGTATTTTATTTATTATAAATAGCTAGATCAATAATTGATCAAATATTAATCTAAAATATCTGTCGTCCTGCTCTGGTCTTTCTTATATGTAGTATAGTATCAACAGTTTTAGTTTTAGAGCATTCATAGATACACTCGAGTTAGAGGAGTTCAAAATGTGTATTTCCGTTAAAATCTCGTGATATATTTTTACAATACTTATTACTTCGTATAAAAAAGTAAAAATTACTTTTTCTCGTCGAATTCTATCTAATTTCCACAAAAATAATGGAATTTTCTAAAGTAAATTTCTCTATTTGTTTAAAAAAACACCTTTAATATTTTTAAAAATAATCTGAAATGAATTTGGAATGTGATGTTAAATCAAACAAGTTTGAAATATTTTGACAACCACATACAGCTGAATCAAAGAACGAAATACTTATAAAAATAATCTAAAAATAATAATGAAAACATAATCTTTCATAACGGCGCACAGATGTGCCCTATTTTTCAAAAAAACGAACAATAAATTCTTGGTTCAAGTAGTGTGTTGTAATATTTTATCTAAATTTACATAACAATTACAACTATAATAGCCAAATAATCAATTATTTGTGTAGTACTAATATAAAAACATATTTCTCCTAAGAGTTTAACTATCTTGAATGCAAGTTACGATGTAATGAAAAAGCATAGCTACGTTCACACTAGTGCACCACACATCCATGTATAATGATTGTAAACAATTAAATAGTCTTAATTCAAAATAACTGGAGTGATGGTTAATTAAATTTCATTTTGTACTTCATAAATTTTGTATGAAACGAGCTGTGTAAATTTTAATTTAAAGTTTTGATAAATCCGTTCCCACAACGACTGCGTGAAATAATGTCTTGTTTTACGTATACAAGCCAAGAGTTGTTGCCAGAAAAATAAAGAAAACTTATTTTCCGCTGTTGCGCAACGAAAATGCATTGGCGGAGTCACAAAATAAAAGAAAATATGGTGTGATTCAGAACTATTTTCCGGCTTATTATGAAATACATAAATATACATTCCATGTTATCTTACAGTTCAACTTCAATGTGTGTAAGTGTGTATTTTGTAAACAAAACTCGAATTGTGAATGATATATTTGTTCACCATCCATCACTAATGTTAATCGTCAGTATGTCATAAAATTTACATGATAATTAGTTTAAAAATAACATTACGAAATAGTTTTACTTCCTAGAAGCTCAATTGTGTTTTTATTCTTAATTATATATATCATAATGCATTCTAGAGACGTTTTACTCCAATATATCAATCTTTAATAAAGCACGTGTCTAGTTTCAATAACGGCGACCAGAACAGACATGTAATGCCAGTAGGTTATTCAGTGTAAAGCAGGCTTACATAGAGAATTAAATAGAGTGGTGGTTCACATATAAATTGCATGAAAACAACAAGATTTTACTTCATGTGATTGATAAAATCCAGATGTGGCCTTATCACTAACACAATATAGCTGTTAAAATTTCAACGTAATTTCCAATATAAAATAACAAACGTTTTTTTTTTCTCAAGTGTACATATAAATAAACAATTACTATTAAATCGTACAGTTGCACTTACATTTCAATTCCTAGTAATACCCAGACCATTTGGAAAGCACAACACACATTCACAATCACAATATAGTTTATAAGTCCACATAAACAATTGATTGCACTGAAAACACTTCACTATAAAAGAAAAACCAATCGTCCATACCTGCGGTCCACTCACAACTGACTACTTATTTCGTTGAAAATGGCGTTATCTAACTCGTTTTATGCCCGGTCTGGACAAGTATTTAATATTAAAATTCTATAATGATAAAACATCTAAATAATAAACGGGAACGAATAACGTAAACAAAGTAACAAATGCATGCATTTGTTTATGTTTTATAAATGAATTTATTATTAATATTTCATCACCGATATATCTGTAATTATTGTTACGTTAAATGTTGTCATAATGTAGGTTTATTGAATAATTTAGCAACTTAAACAAATTCCGAATTGTTTATTTTACATCTCAAGTGGCAATTCGTTAAAGTAAACTTAAATAAATAAACTTATCATTGAAGGTTATTAACAGTTTCTCATTTAGATTAATTATAAAACAGAAAAAAGCTTCAAAAATATATAATAATACAATACAAAATTTTCACCCAGCCTCTAAAATATATTTATGTATTTTAGATATATCAAAACTTAGATATTCGAAATGATATTTCAAGGAATTGTATCGAGTTACTGTTATATATTAATTTAAATTCAGGAAACTGTTCTTTGCCTGTACTTAGTATATACATGAGTAACAGTGTTGTGACTGGGAAACATATGTGTAACATATAGTCCACATAAATTATGTAGTGATTAGTTCATGCCACAAGCAATGCAGTTCTCTGCGATAATAAACGCATTGTCACACATACAAGAAGAATAAAAAATATCACATTTTGTTATTATAGTTTTACACGATCGGACTATTTTGTAATATTAAAAAACTTAATTTTTGAAAAGCTAAAAAAAATTGTCATTTTAAAATATACCTAGGTATTAATTATCTTATTTACTTTACATAATTATCTAATGGCCAAAATTGATTCGTGTAAAAAACTTCTATACCTACTGGATAATATTTGCATTTAACCCTTTGTGTCCTAGTGGTTATAAATTTATTTGAAGTACCCTAGCAGTACCACAGTATAGTGTGCGTTTATATAAAGCCCCTTTACCAATTTTTAGGTGTGCCGAATTGTTTCCTTGACGAATTTATGAAGAAAAATTAAATTAACGTATGGCAATAAGGGTTAAATACTATAATAACGACATGGAGATTAAAATACTATTTAAATATGTTTGTGTCTTAAATATTAATTTGTATTTCTTGTTTCAGGTAAGCCCAACATCTGATTTGAATTTATGGTGAATCTACTCACAGTAAGAATTAATTATTATTATATTTAGATTATTATTTATAGTTTTCAAACTAGTTAGTTTATTTTCTACATTTGGGAATTAACATTTTTAAATATCCGCTATAAAAACATATATAAAGTTTCATTTCCTTTCGATTTCGTCATATATACTATTACTTGTTTATCTATAAATTCCAATCACTTCATTTAAATGTTTCGTTTTTTATTACGATTATATTTAACCTCTCGCCAGAAGCCTAACAACACGACCAAACTTACGTGAATCGCGATAAATAAACCTAAAAAATGTCGCCACAAATCAGAACCGCTTCAAAGCTAGCTGTTCCGTATTTACACTTCTAACAAAAGATTACGAACAATAGGTAGTCTGAAAATCCATATAGTTGTGAGTATATGTAGGCGGATAAACCACCGTCAGTTAACTAGTGTAATATAAGAGTACACTCTAAAAATAAACATCACTTTTCTCGCTATCACCTATCGCTCATCGCACCATCTGAATCAGGAACGATTTATATCTAGACATCTTTGAAAGATTGAATACTGGGGCGTCAACAACCTATATAATACTGTCTGTGCGTAACCACGTAGCCAGAAATAAACATGAATGCATGTGTGAGGGTGGTTTAATATGGCGCACAGACAGACGACTCAAAATCATGGCAACAATAAAATGGTTGTGAAAATTTATACGTATAAGAACATGTGTTTGGAATTTTAACACCCTGATTTTTTTATGCTTGTTTTTTTTTTTGTCAACAACAGTTTTGTTTTTGGTCCTACGGCGGTCGAATAAGCCGTGTTTATTATGCATAAGGTGATAGGTTAGTCTCGAAACATACTAAGTAGTTTGTCAGACTTTCCAGACAGATGCGAACTTTAAAAGCGAGCATATGGAAATTTTTAGAACTTGTTTCACACGATCACTTTTTATACTAGTGTAAGGAGATATTGTAATCATAAATCGAGATTTTAACGTAAATATTATTTTGAGTGTTTCTGATTGCATATTGGATATTTTCACTATATAATGTTTGTTTGTATGCACTGTAACTCAATAATAGACTAGTCTACAATTTTGTTTTTTGATTATAAGTAATTGTATAGATATATTTGAATAATTTGAAATCAGGGAGATGTAGATCAAATTTCTAATTTTTTCTAAACATGGCAAGATATTATAAATTTAATATGATGAGAAGACGTTTGTTTGAATTCAATTTTAAAATTTTGAGATTGCGTGTGCCACTGTAAAGATCACTTTGGTAAATTACATCTTAAAATAATGCAATATTATTAAATTTAATTTAAATGTAATTTTAAAAGTGATATTTTACAACAAACATGACCTTTTTACAGTGTATATATTTTGAAATTCTTTCAACATTCAGATTTTAAGCTTTTCAAGGTTATTAAGTTTTGTACGGCGCCTTTCATCGCATTTATCTATTCGACAGAATCTTAAGAGGGTATTTTAAAAAGTACTATGTATACAGATTTTGTCCTTGTTTGTTCACACCTCTGAGCTACATTATTAAAGAAGATATTCAACACTAACATAAATCCCAAGGATAAATGAAACCCCAATTTATAATAATAGGCTTACATCGAAGTTAGGAGAATGCGATGAAAACTGATATGTCCCTAAAACCCCTAAACAAGCGCGACAGAATTCACACATCATTTGTAAACTTCACAATCCGGAATAAATCATTTACACCTCGTTCTCCCTTGGCTAGTCCTGGTGCCTTTTAGTAGATGAGATAAACTCGTTCGTCTAACGTTCTTCGACACATCCATTATTCATGACTCTACTCTCATTCTTAAAACAACGCGGGCGCGTTCAATTTATAAAGTTATTATTTAAATGACGTTTAAAAGTTACACGCGGCCAGTTGTTTATTTATGTAAATCGAGACTATTAGATTTTCGGCACCGATAACGCCCTTTTCATAATATTAATTTAATACCCCACTGTTCTGTAATAGATTTTGAATTTAAGATATCTTAAAGTCATCTTGACTTATAACACGATTCACAACAATAAAATTAAATAAAAATTGTTAGTTACATATATGAATTTACAACTAAAATTAACTCAATTCACCCAGGTATTACGTCATAGCTTAACTCAATGAGTAAGCCTTAACCCTGACTCACTAACACACAAATTTATAGATTCTATAATGAACACACTAATTAACTAAAGAATCTCATAAATTAGTCGAAGCTAAAAAAATACTCCCAGTCGCCATCTGCTTCCTTTAAAACATTTTAATCGAAAAATAAATAGAAATTAAAATTATTTCATGGTATTTAAGGCAACGCAAGTAAATATGAGATGTAAATGGGTGAGGGGTTTTAAAATAACATAAGGCGACCACGTCAGGTGAAATTTATAGAGGAAACATGGCAATCTCCCCTAATTTTTCGTCCCGTGTGCATTATTGTCATTGTGGTTTAACCAACTGTGTCTTCTTTCATTTGAGGGCTTTTCGATTTCTTTTTCTAGCGTTATTAAATGCGACATATGCTGGTTGTTGGTTTGGCATCAAGTTCAGCTGACACCAATTATTGAAATTGTATTTTCTGTCACGCTATTTACTGTTTATTTTCGTACGACCTGAGTATGTAACTGAAATTAATTTTATTTGGAACGTACTATTCATGAATAGACATCTGCGCATGTGTACTATGTTGGAGGCACACGTCTATATTGCATTGTCAAGGTTACCCATAGATTTGAATCTTTTGTGTTTTTCCAAGTGGCATATTTTTCGAATAATGTTATGTATGTATTTCGTTTTTAAATGCTCGTTGCACGAATTCTAATAATGTTTATATAATTCAGATACATTTTCATAAAAGAGAATGTAAATAGAAATATGTAGCCAAAATATAAGAAGCATTGATAAAACAATAAATATAAATATATATATATATATATATATATATATATATAGATATATATATATATATATATAAATATGTATATAAATATATATATATATATATATATATATATATATATATATATATAAATATATATATATATATATATAAATATGTATATATAATATATATATATATATATATATATATATAAATTAGGTATATAATAAAATGAATGGTGGTATAATAAATGTAAGCTATATAACACCACAATATTTTATACCAAGTTTGACCGAATACAGGTAGCAATTTACCATGATCTACTATAAGAGATATTAATCAGAATAATGTGAGTTCTATATAATAAATTTATCAGAAATACGGTGTATATATCATTAGGTCATGGCCGTATGCATATGGCATGTAGGTTTATACATAATTTAACTATATCCAGATTAAAATTTAAATAATGTTATTATTTGTACTAAATCTGCATTCTGCAGGCTTAAACAGTAGACAAATACAATATCCGAAAATATAAATGACGTCACTTTCTCCGACATACATATCTAAAGTCGAAACTTCTACTTACTTAAAAAAATATATATCAAACACTGTTATCAGTGTATTTAGCTGCTTTTTCAAGCTTGATATTGATAACAGCTTCCCTTGCACTTATGGTTATTGACCTGCTTTGTTTAATTTAGCATCATATACATGTTATTTTTTATGACGACACACCTATCAATATATAAATAACCTTATCTCCATTTTGCATATAAGAATTCCATGAAGTATATTCGTAGCCGTCATATTTATTATTTGTGTTGCATTTTGCAACATATGGCTATGGGAAAATCACCTTTAGTACTCACATACACATATATTGGAAGTAATCACCATTACTAATTCGTACCTACAATAAAATGAAATAGAAATTGAATTTATCGATTTGTTCAAATATAAATAAACACGATAGTATAAAAATACATTCACCAACAATCCGGAACTCAGTTGGACTAGAAATAAACTAAAATATTTACATTAAGTAACACTGTTTTTGGCTTCTAGCGAAAATAATTCGAGTGCAATGCTCTTTAAAAATAATAAACAGTTATTCTGACTACTGTCACAATCGATTTGGTTATTTCACTACCAGAAATAATTAAAAAAAAAAGACATTAATGGATTTCAACTTTTTTAATAATCTAAATAGATGTTGATAATTGAGAAAAGCAGTTACGTCGATTCCAAAGGTTTGAAAGAGTTTTGAATTATAGTGTATAAAGTGGTGAAGGAAAAATGTAATAATATATTTCGGTACAAAAGTCTTATTGAATGAAAATCGTTGTCAATAGAATCTTGTTTACACTAGAACGAGAAATGTCCTCAAGTAATAAGTAATTGTTAATTCTGTGCTTGTTTCGGTATTGATCAGTATCTGAGTCACACATATCGCATTCACAAATGTCTTCTTGAAGTACAAAAGAAACCAAAAATGAGAGATGTATTGAATAGGGGTCGTTGCATCTCGACCCTTTTCTGTGACAGATACATACATAAACCACTTACATCCTACGCCATAGAGTTGAATTCCCTATGGTAGACTTGGCGACAACCCTTGTTATTTTGTGTCTAGTCTAGGCTAGCCCTTATTCATTCGATGAAAGGAAAAAAGAAGAAGGGTTCTTTTGCTACGTTATTTCTAATATGTACTGGTACGAAAGAATGTGCGCAGTTTTATATATATATATAAATATATATATATATATATATATATATATATAATACATATATATATATATATATATATATATATATATAGATATATATATTATATATATATATTTAAGAAAATGGGTCAAGCGTTTGTTATGGTGAAAATACATAACTATATTACATTAATTTCATTAATGGAAATATAACCCATTTGCTTTAAAACGTCAACAATTAATTATTATTTGCATTTAATCCAATTACGTCACAAGCATTCAGCTTCAGCGTTAATTATTAATTTTGTCACAATTAACAAAAGATAAACATATCCTTTAGGTTGTGAAAAATGGTGAAAATTACATTAATGTGTTATTACACTTAAAAGCTTTGTAATAATTTAAAAAATACTCTGAAATTGCTCCAAATAATTATTATTTGTAAAAAGCTGTAAAATATTCCGAAAATTAAGTTTTAAGGATTCATTTCTACGCTCTGAATTTACAATGTGAATACAGCTATAAATTGGGAAAGGGGATAATGCGTATTGGTTGTCAATTATGTATATGAGTCTTTGAGAAACATTTGCGTGTTCGGTACCACTTCAAAGAAGTAAGAGTAGTACCTATAATATACCTTCAGAAATATACCTTGGTATTATATATTTAAAACCTATAAAAACAGATTTATATATCCGCAATCATTGCCTATTGTATGGAGAAAAATATACATATATCCGTTTCAGTTTACACTATATTTGCAATCGTATAATATTTGTAACTTCATAAATGTTAGCATAAAATCACAAGTAGGTATACAAATATAAAAGTTTAAAATTTCGCTAAAAAATAAACAATATTGACATATAATACCTTTGGTGATGCTCTAGTTCCTTTCAAAAACCAACATAAAACTATAAATATTATTACTAGTTTTACCACATAGTTTAAAATAGATTGTTTGAAGGTTAACTCTAAGCACACTTGTGATCAAAAAAACATAACACGCTGATTGATATTTTTATGGGTTGCATATACATTATCCTACACAACAATTTGCGGTCGGTTGCTATAAATAAATGAACATTGTCTTCCGTTAAGTTATTCATAGAGTTCCAACATATTAAACGCATTACGATTTTATTGGTGTTGGATAAAAAAAATGTGTCATCACAATGACGTGAGAAGTGCTGACACAGACCTCAAGCTACTATGTTATCTGAGCAAGAATAATCTCACCAGGAATTTTATGAGATCCTCAGCATAGAGAATTCCATTCATAAAATATGTTGGTTGACTCAATTTTCATTTTGACAACAAGATTATTAAATATCGATTTCAAACGGATTTGCAGGGATTTATTATTTTTTAAATACTCAACATGTCACAAAATCATTAGAAATAAAATAAATAGATTAGTATTTTTTCTAACAAATCTAACTATAAATAGGAATTCAAAGCGCGTGCGCACGTAACATACATGACAAGAACAGATTCGGTTAGCATCGTCTATTGTCGACAAGTTCCGTAACTTATTATACAGGCATCCAAATTGGAAATATATCAAAATATAATATAAATTAGTGTATATTTTTATAAAATTCTATTTATTAAAATCTCAAGCATTTTACTAAAATTTAGAAAAAAAAATATGCATTTTTTATTAAAACACATGGAAATAACATTTTTATTTACATAACCGTTACTAGGAATTAATCTGAGTGTCATTTGTATAAAAAATAAATGTATATTTATTATTTTAACAGTGTAGGATTCTTATATAAATTAATACCCCTGTATAAATCGAGCAAGGACTAATTTAAATACTTGAGAAATGCCGTCATAAGTCATAAACATTCATATACTTTCATATAAGTAAGTAATAAAATAATGAAAAAGTAATAATGAAGTATGAAGTACTTATGACATTTAATTACCTTGAGATTCTAGTTAACTCGAATTAATTTATATGCGTTATCATTTCATTCAACTACGATCCATAATAGTAGAAAATTATTTGCAACTTAGCCTATTAGTCTATGTATGGGCAACAATAATAAAAGTAATAAATTGTAATACAATTATTTGCACATGTTTAATTTTAGTGAGCCCTGGAATTTATGAAATCAGGGACCACCCAAATGATGTTTTTATAGGATATAGGACGGTATATGTATGTTTGCTGTTTGTGTGCCTTGAATTGAAATAGATGCGAAACAGACGTGCACTTCTTGGAAACAAGATAACAAAAAATCATTATTATGCAAAGCAAATTAAACCCAACAAGCACGTATCCCGAATATCCTTTTTAATTTATATCATTTATAAAAAAACAACAATTCATTTTGTTGTATTTTCTTAAATAACTACTATGCAATAAATAGATTTATTTAGTCATAATTTTCTTAAAAATGACAACTATATAAAAAATTATTAAACATATAGTGCAATGTGTGTCTCTATAGACAAAAATAAAATTATAAATCAAATACGATTTGTTTAAAAGTTACAATCATATAAACAAATCTTTGAGATTCTAACAATAATTGTTCAATTTTAATTTCTAAACTAATAAATACTCATTATCTCAATACGTTTTCGATAATCTCTCATTGAAGCGCCAATAAATTAGAATAGTGTTAAAAATTACACTTTCTTTAAAACCCAAACATGTCTAAAAGCGTTTAAACACATTCAACCGTTAACAAATAGCCTCCCTGTTTGAACATCTAAAACGACATTCACAATGCGTCCTCGCGCACAGCGATACAAGTAAAACTACTTTGAACACAGTTTCGATAACCCAAGAGTATAAATTCAAACGAATACGGTACAATTTTAATATTTCAGCTGTACCCAGCTGTAATGCGTTTCGTCGGAACCGAGAAAGGAATAAAAAGTAAAAAGAGATTCACTTACGCATCATGATACTGGTAAGGTCTGGGGAGCCAGTGATGTTTTGGCCTTTAGAATAGGCGACATAGGCTGATGATTGTGTATGAACGATTGGGTTGTTTTAGTGGAAGGAATCATGCTTGTTTTGCTTATAACGCATTCTGGTTGATGTTGAAGAAGCAAAGGCGTAGTACGACTACACTTTGCATCATTTATGTGAGCATATGATTCACCTAGTCGTACGTACTGCGAAAATGATATACGTACATCGTTGTAGAAACCTATGCAAGTTATCTCATTCATATTCATCGCAAAGGGAAATAAGATTTTCTCTTTTTTGATTATTATGATAGTTATTTCTTGAGTTATAGGCGTTGTTTCTTTTTATAGTTCTTACGTTTTATTACAAATATATTCATGAGCTCTAAATGAAGATTACTGCTGTTTAGTTTATTAAACACACCCTTTTTACTTTTTTATACATTCATTATTACATATTATATTTAATGTATCATTTAGATAATTACTAATTATAATTTTTTTGTGTAATCTATGTATTATTTACTCAATTTTGCTTAGAATTTGTGCGCATACGCGCTAGACTTACACAGATTGAATACTTTCGGGTATTGTCGTTCAATTTCGGTTGTATATGACACAAAGATCTATACTATAGATCTATAGATTCTATAGTTAAATAATACGTTGTTGTCAAGATAGTTTTTTTATTAAATTCAAATAATCTAACATTTATGGTGAAACAGGTTTATTAATGTATAAATATTGTAAAACTGTTGTATTTCTAGAAGAGATAGTGCAACATTAATTTTGCCTCGTGGTTATTTAAGTATCTTTTTAGGATACTCCTGTCTCGGTTTAAGGTACTTTAATCTTTTTAAATCGGCAAGTTTTACAAGAATATTTTTGATGAATTAATGACTGAATAAATAAATAAATGTTAGAGGAATAAATGTGCAAATAGAAGCGTTTTGCACATAGAAATAAATAATTGTGTATGGTTGGATATATTTGAAAGAAACCTATATTATTTGTGAGAATATCGAAATAAATATACTGGGTAAAAATTTTCATTACTCCTAATATAAAATTTAACTAATAATTCATGTAATTTTACTGAATTTATTAGATAAATCATATAAAATGTAGCATAATTTTATATAGAGTTTAGTAAAATTAAATATAATTTAACTTATTTTTATAAAAGTTTATAAATAGCATATACACGCATGCGTATAGTTCATACAAAGAATGAACATATTCGGCTATCATCGTTGGGGCTCGAATAGACGCAAATTTATATTCCTTTGACTAACGGGAAGAATGATGAAAATTCAAATAGATTTCCAAGTTGTAATTGTATATTTTATGAAAATCTAAATAACAATTCACGTAAAAAATATATAAACGTTATCGTATCATATGTACAGGTTAAAAGCTCCTAGTATGACAAATGATAAAAATATTCAAATTTTCGACTGCACCAGCAGTAACTTAACAGTTTTACAACCGTGTGTAACAGTGATTTAAAGAACGTGAGTCACATAATAACGTACAGACATTCTAACCGTTCTTTGCGGTGTATTCTTCTCCTCCATTCACAGGTATAACTCAACCTTTTTATAATGTCTGCAGTTGATCTTCCACGTCAGGTAAAGTGAAGTAGCCCGGCGTTCTTTAGAACACCTAATAGGCCACACTCATCTTTATTAAGCTCTAGTATGTTACTCGACAAAAAATGACATTGAACTTGGTTGAGCAGGTATAATATCAGATTCTTAAGAACTCAAACATTACTATTGAACAAAAATCAAAACGTATGAGTCATTAGGTTATTTTATATATTTATTGACGCAATGATTTACATTTTACCACCAGATTTCAGAGTGTTGTGAATGACAATGAAAGATTACTGAAATTGTATTTGTTTTCTAAGAAATCCTTCCTTGTGTGTTTAAATAAGAGATAATTTTATTATTTATATAAAAGTGTTTGTAACCATTCTAAGTTATGTGAACTTCAATTTGTATTTGTCTGTGAAATCAGATCTAAACATCCGTCAAACTTCGTCAAAACTTTGAATAATTTCGCAAAGTTATAACTGGAGAGTTTGCTACATATACCGTTAAACTTAGGTCGTAGAAACTTTGTATAACCGCATAGTATCAAAACCATTAGTATACATCAAGAACCACTGATATTTATACGCAAGTGGATGATAAAAAAGTTCCAAACACACTTATGTAACTCATAACCGACTTCCGCTTTCAATGTTATGAATGAAAATATTTATGTTACTATTCATTTATCACTTAACTAATTAGAGAAGTGTGTTTCAATAAGGTTTCATATATTTAAGAGTGCAAATAATTCTTAAATTGATTG